>CADCXT010000463.1:0-22917 GCA_902806775.1 Microtus agrestis | reverse complement strand
CAGAAAAAAGGAAGACTGTTCTCACTTCTAACTATACTTTGACATATTGCAAACAAAGGCTTATCAGTTCAGTGTAACGCACGTGCGTTTCTCACAAAAGGATTTCATGAAATTCTTACGCTTTCAAAGAACACGATTATCTTTCAAAGTAAAGCATCTACAAAGAAAAGGAACACAGTTCTCACTCTAACAATTCTGTGACATTTCACAAACAACAGCTTCTAATTTCAGTGTAATACATGTGCGTTTCTCACAAAAGCAAAAATTCATACACTTTCAAAAGGATGTGATTATCTTTCAAATAAAGCTTCTACAGTAGGAAAAGGAAGACTGTTCTCACTTCTAGCTAACTTTCACATATCCCCAACAAAAGCTTATATTTTCAGAGAAACACATGTGCATTTCTCAGGAAAGAATTTAATGAAATAGTTACGCTTTCAAAAGAACGTGATTATCTATCAAAGTAAAGATTCTCCAGAGAAAAGGAAGACTATTCTCACTTCAAACTATACTTTGACATATCACAAACAACGTCTTATCTTTGCAGGGAAAGACATGTGCGTTTCTCACAAAAGCATTTCATGAAATTCATACACATTCCATTTATTCTAACCATAACCCTAACCCAAATCCACTAACATTAACCCTAAACGTAATCCTCACACCAACCCTAACCCTAACCCTAAGCCTAAGCCTAACCCTTACCCTAAACCTAACCCTAAGCCTAACCCTTACCCTAAGCCTAACCCTAACCCTAACCCTAGAAATTCATACACTTTCAAAACAAGGTGATTATCTTTCAAAGTAAAGCTTCTACAGAGAAAAGGAAGACTGTTCTCATTTCTAAATATTGGTGGACATATCTCCAACAACAACGTATCATTTCAGAAAAACACATGCGTGTTTCACACAAAAGCATTTCATGAAATTCATACACTTTCAAAAGAACATGATTAATATTCAAAACAAAGCTTCTACAGAGACAGGGAACACTGTTATAACTTTAGACAATACTTTGACATATCGCAAACAAAGGCTTCTCAGTTCAGAGTAATGCACGTGCGTTTCTCACAAAAGCATTTCATGAAATTCTTACGCTTTCAAAAGAACGCGATTATCTTTCAATGTAAAGTATCTACAGAGAAAACGAACACAATTCTCATTCTCAAAATTCTGTGCCATTTCACAAACAACAGCTTCTAATTTCAGTTTAATACATGTGCTTTCTCACAAGAGCAAAAATTCATACACTTTCAAAAGAACGTGATTATCTTTCAAAGTATAGCTTCTACAGTAGGAAAAGGAAGACTGTTCTCACTTCTAGCTAACTTTCACATATCCCCAACAAAAGCTTATATTTTCAGAGATACACATGTGCATTTCTCAGGAAAGCATTTAATGAAATACTTACGCTTTCAAAAGAACGTGATTATCTTTCAAAGTAAAGATTCTCCAGAGAAAAGGAAGACTGTTCTCACTTTTAACTATACTTTGACATATCACAAACAACATCTTATCTTTGCAGAGAAGGACATGTGCGTTTCTCACAAAAGCATTTCAAGAAAATTCATACACATTCTTTTTTTCCCTAAAACCTAAACCTAACCCTAACTCTAACCCTAACCGTAATCCTAACCCTAACACTAACCCTAACCCTAAGCCTAAACCTAACCCTAACCCTTACCCTAAGCCTAAACCTTACCCTAACCCTACACCTAACCATAAACATAACCCTAACTCTAACCCTAGAAATGCATACACTTTGAAAACAAGGTGATTATCTTTGCAAGTAAAGCTTCTACAGAGAAAAGGAAGACTGTTCTTATTTCTAATTATACTTTGACATATCTCCCACAACAACGTATAATTTCAGAGAAACACATGTGCGTTTCACACAAAAGCATTTCATGAAATTCATACACTTTCAAAAGAACATGATTATCATTCAAACTAAAGCTTCTCCAGAAAAAAGGAAGACTGTTCTCACTTCTAACTATACTTTGACATATTGCAAACAAAGGCTTATCAGTTCAGTGTAACGCATGTGCGTTTCTCACAAAAGGATTTCATGAAATTCTTACGCTTTCAAAGAACACGATTATCTTTCAAAGTAAAGCATCTACAAAGAAAAGGAACACAGTTCTCACTCTAACAATTCTGTGACATTTCACAAACAACAGCTTCTAATTTCAGTGTAATACATGTGCGTTTCTCACAAAAGCAAAAATTCATACACTTTCAAAAGGATGTGATTATCTTTCAAATAAAGCTTCTACAGTAGGAAAAGGAAGACTGTTCTCACTTCTAGCTAACTTTCACATATCCCCAACAAAAGCTTATATTTTCAGAGAAACACATGTGCATTTCTCAGGAAAGAATTTAATGAAATAGTTACGCTTTCAAAAGAACGTGATTATCTATCAAAGTAAAGATTCTCCAGAGAAAAGGAAGACTATTCTCACTTCTAACTATACTTTGACATATCACAAACAACGTCTTATCTTTGCAGGGAAAGACATGTGCGTTTCTCACAAAAGCATTTCATGAAATTCATACACATTCCATTTATTCTAAACCCTAACCCTACCAACCCTAACCTACCTAACACTAACCCCAACCTAACACTTACCCTAAACCCTAACCCTAAGCCTAACCAACTCCTAACCCTAAACCCTAACCCTAACCCTAGAAATTCATACACTTTCAAAACAAGGTGATTATCTTTCAAAGTAAAGCTTCTACAGAGAAAAGGAAGACTGTTCTCATTTCTAAATATTGGTGGACATATCTCCAACAACAACGTATCATTTCAGAAAAACACATGCGTGTTTCACACAAAAGCATTACATGAAATTCATACACTTTCAAAAGAACATGATTAATATTCAAAACAAAGCTTCTACAGAGACAGGGAACACTGTTATAACTTTAGACAATACTTTGACATATCGCAAACAAAGGCTTCTCAGTTCAGAGTAATGCACGTGCGTTTCTCACAAAAGCATTTCATGAAATTCTTACGCTTTCAAAAGAACGCGATTATCTTTCAATGTAAAGTATCTACAGAGAAAACGAACACAATTCTCATTCTCAAAATTCTGTGCCATTTCACAAACAACAGCTTCTAATTTCAGTTTAATACATGTGCGTTTCTCACAAGAGCAAAAATTCATACACTTTCAAAAGAACGTGATTATCTTTCAAAGTATAGCTTCTACAGTAGGGAAAAGGAAGACTGTTCTCACTTCTAGCTAACTTTCACATATCCCCAACAAAAGCTTATATTTTCAGAGATACACATGTGCATTTCTCAGGAAAGCATTTAATGAAATACTTACGCTTTCAAAAGAACGTGATTATCTTTCAAAGTAAAGATTCTCCAGAGAAAAGGAAGACTGTTCTCACTTTTAACTATACTTTGACATATCACAAACAACATCTTATCTTTGCAGAGAAGGACATGTGCGTTTCTCACAAAAGCATTTCAAGAAAATTTTTTTTTTTTTTTTTTTTTTTTAAAACCTACCCCTAAAACCAAACAACCAACCCTCCCCTCCCTTTTCTCTTAATCTTACCCTTAACCCTAACCCTACCCCTACCCTTAATCTAAAAACAACCCCTACCCCTTCCCCTAACCCTAAACCTTACCCTAACCCTACACTCAAACCATAAACCCCCCCCCACAAAACATAACCCTAACTCTAACCCTAGAAATGCATACACTTTGAAAACAAGGTGATTATCTTTGCAAGTAAAGCTTCTACAGAGAAAAGGAAGACTGTTCTTATTTCTAATTATACTTTGACATATCTCCCACAACAACGTATAATTTCAGAGAAACACATGTGCGTTTCACACAAAAGCATTTCATGAAATTCATACACTTTCAAAAGAACATGATTATCATTCAAACTAAAGCTTCTCCAGAGACAAGGAACACTGTTCTAACTTTTGACAATACTTTGACATATCGAAAACGACGGCTTCTCAATTCATTGTATGCATGGGCGTTTCTTACAAAAGCATTTCATGAAATTCTTATGCTTTCAAAAGAACGCAATTATCTTTCAACGTAAAGCATCTACAGAGAAAAGGAACACAGTTCTCATTCTAACAATTCTGTGACATTTCACAAACAATGGCTTCTAATTTCAGTGTAATACATGTGCGTTTCTCACAAAAGCAAATTTCATACGCTTTCAAAAGAACGTGATTATCTTTCAAATAAAGGTTCTACAGTAGGAAAAGGAAGACTGTTCTCACTTCTTGCTAACTTTGACATATCCCCAACAAAAGCTGATATTTTCAGAGAAACCCATGTGCATTTCTCAGGAAAGCATTTAATGAAATACTTATGCTTTCAAAGAATGTGATTATCTTTCAAAGTAAAGATTCTCCAGAGAAAAGGAAGACTGTTCTCACTTCTAACTATACTTTGACATATCACAAACAGTGTCTTATCTTTGCAGAGAAAGACATGTGCGTTTCTCACAAAATCAACATTTCAAAACAAAAATTCAAAACTTTCTTTTTTCTAACCCTAACCCTAAACCTAACCCGAACACTAAACATAACCCTAACCCTAAAACAAATCTTAACCTTAACTCTAACCCTAACCCAAGAAATTCATACACTTTCAAAACAAGGTGATTATATTTCAAAGTAAAGCTTCTACAGAGAAAAGGAAGACTGTTCTCATTTCTAACTATACTTTGACATATCTCCAACAACAACGTATCATTTCAGAGAAACACATGTGCGTTTCACACAAAAGCATTTCATGAAATTTATATACTTTCAAAAGAACATGATTATCATTCAAAGTAAAGCCTCTACAGTAGGGAAAAGGAAGACTGTTCTCACTTCAAGCTAACTTTGACATAACTTTGACAAAAGCGGATATTTTCAGAGAAACCCATGTGCATTTCTCAGGAAAGCATTTAATGAAATACTTACGCTTTCAAAAGAATGTGATTATCTTTCAAACCAAAGCTTCTCCAGAGAATAGGAAGACTGTTCTCACTTCTAACTATACTTTGACATATCGCAAACAAAGGCTTATCAGTTGAGTGTAACGCACGTGCGTTTCTCACAAAAGCATTTCATGAAATTCTTAGGCTTTCAAAGAACGTGATTATCTTTCAAAGTAAAGCATCTACAGAGAAAAGGAACACAGTTCTCACTCTAACAATTCTGTGACATTTCACAAACAACTGCTTCGAATTTCAGTGTAATACATGTGCGTTTCTCACAAAAGCAAAAATTCATACATTTTCAAAAGGACGTGATTATCTTTCAAATAAAGCTTCTACACTAGGAAAAGGAACACTCTTCTCACTTCTAGCAAACTTTCACATATCCTCAACAAAAGCTTCTATTTTCAGAGAAACACATGTGCATTACTCAGGAAAGCATTTAATGAAATACTTACGCTTTCAAAAGAACATGATTATCTTTCAAAATAAAGATTCTCCATAGAAAAGAAAGACTGTTCTCACTTCTAACTATACTTTGACATATCACAAACAACGTCTTATCTTTGCAGAGAAAGACATGTTCGTTTCTCACAAAAGCATTTCATGAAATTCATACACATTCCATTTATTCTAACCCTAATCCTTTCCCTAATCCTAACACTAACCCTAAATGTAATCCTAACACTAACCCTAACCCTAAGCCAAACCCTTACCCTAAACCTAACCCTAAGCCTAACCCTTACCCTAAGCCTAACCCTAACCCTAACCCTAGAAATTCATACACTTTCAAAACAAGGTGATTATCTTTCAAAGTAAAGCTTCTACAGAGAAAAGGAAGACTGTTCTCATTTCTAACTATAGGTGGACATATCTCCAACAACAACGTATCATTTCAGAAAAACACATGTGTGTTTCACAAAAAAGCATTACATGAAATTCATACACTTTCAAAAGAACATGATTAATATTCAAAATAAAGCTTCTACAGAGACAGGGAACACTGTTATAACTTTTGACAATACTTTGACATATCGCAAACAAAGGCTTCTCAGTTCAGAGTAATGCACGTCGCTTTCTCACAAAAGGCATTTCATGAAAATCTTACGCTTTCAAAAGAACGTGATTATCTTTCAAAGTAAAGCTTCTCCAGAGAAAAGGAAGACTGTTCTCACTTCTAACTATACTTTGACATATCACAAACAGTGTTTTTTTTATCTTTTGCAGAGAAAAACATGTGCGTTTCTCACAAAAACATTTCAAGAAAATTCATAAACATTCTATTTTTTTCATTCAAACCCTAAACTAATCTAACCAGAACAAAACACTAACCCTAACCAAATCTTAACCCAAATTTAAACTCTAACCCTAACCCTAAGCCCCAAGCCTTACCTACACTTCAGCTAACCCTACGCCTAACCCTTACTCACAATACCTAACCCTCACACCCTAGAAATTCATACACTTTCAAAACAAGGTGATTATCTTTCAAAGTAAAGCTTCTACAGAGAAAAGCAAGACTGTTCTCTCTTGTAACTATACTTTGACATATCACAAACAACGTCTTATCTTTGCAGAGAATGACATGTGTGTTTCTCACAAAAGCATTTCAAGAAAATTCATACACATTCTTTTTTTTTCTAACCCTATTCCTAAACCTAACCCTAACACTAACCCTCACTAATACCTTAAGCCCTAATCTTAACCTAAACCTAACCCTAAACTGAAGCCTAAGCCTTTCCCTAACTCTACACTTAATCATAACGATAACCCTAACTCTAACACTAGAAATGCATACACTTTCAAAACAAGGTGATTATCTTTCAAAGTAAAGCTTCTACAGAGAAAAGAAAGACTGTTCTCATTTCTAACTATACTTTTACATATCTCCAACAACAATGTATCATTTCAGAGAAACACATGTGCGTTTCACCCAAAAGAATTTCATGAAATTCATAAACATTCTTTTTTTCTAACCCTAACTCTAACACTAAGACTAACCCTAAAACTAACCCTAAACCTGAACGTAACCCTAACCCTAACCCTAAGCCTAACCCTGAACCTTAAACTAACAAAACTCAAGCCTAACACTTTCCTTAACTCTACACTTAACCATAACGATAACCCTAACTCTAACACTAGAAATGCATACACTTTCAAAACAAGGTGATTATCTTACAAATTAATGCTTCTACAGAGAAAAGAAAGTCTGTTCTCAATTCTAAATATACTTTGACATATCTCCCACAACAACGTATCATTTCAGAGAAACACATGTGCGTTTCACACTAAAGCATTTCATGAAATTCATACACTTTCAAAAGAACATGATTATCATTCAAAGTAAAGCTTCTACAGAGAAAAGGAACACTGTTCTAACTTTTGACAATAATTTTTACATATGGCAAACCAAGGCTTCTCATTTCAGTGTAATGCACGTGCATTTCTCACAAAAGCATTAAATGAAATTCTTATGCGTTCAAAAGAACGCGATTATCTTTCAAAGTAAAGCATCTACAGAGAAAACACCACAGTTCTGATTTTAACAATTCTGTGACATTTTACAAACAATGGCTTCTAACTTCAGTGTAATACATGTGCGTTTCTCACAAAAGCAAACATTCATACACTTTCAAAAGGACGTGATTATCTTTCAAAGTAAAGCTTATACAGTAGGAAAAGGAAGACTGTTCTCACTTCTAGCTAACTTTGACATATCCCAAACAAAAGCTGATATTTTCAGAGAAACACATGTGCATTTCTCAGGAAAGCATTTAATGAAATATTTACACTTTCAAAAGAACGTGATTATCTTTCAAACCAAAGCTTCTCCAGAGGAAAGGAAGACTGTTATCACTTCTAACTATACTTTGACATATCACAAACAACGTCTTATCTTTGCAGAGAAAGACATGTGCGTTTCTCACAAAAGCATTTCAAGAAAATTCATACACATTCTTTTTTTCTAACCCTAACCCTAAACCTAACCCTACCACTTAACCTAACCCTGACCCAAACCCTAACCCAAAGCCTAACCCTAAGTCTAACCCTAACCCTAATCCTAAGGCTAACCATTACGCTAACTCTAACGCTAAGCCTGGAAATTCATAAACTTTCAAAACAAGGTGATGATCTTTCAAAGTAAAGCTTCTACAGAGAAAAGGAAGACTGTTCTCATTTCTAACTATACTTTTAAATATCTCCAACAACAACGTATCATTTCAGAGAAACACATGTCGTTTCACAAAAAAGCATTTCATGAAATTCATACACTTTCAAAAGAACATGATTATCATTCAAAGTAAAGCTTCTACAGAGAAAAGGAACACTGTTCTAACTTTTGACAATACTTTGACATATCGCAAACAAAGGCTTCTCAGTTCAGTGTAACGCACGTGCGTTTCTCACAAAAGCACTAAATAACATTCTTATGCTTTCAAAGAATGAGATTATCTTTCAAAGTAAAGCATCTACAGAGAAAAGGACCACAGTTCTCATTCTAAAAATTCTGTGACATTTCACAAACAACGGCTTCTAATTTCAGTATAATACATGTGCGTTTCTCACAAAAGCAAAAATTCATACACTTTCAAAAGGACGTGATTATCTTTCAAATAAAGCTTCTACAGTAGGAAAAGGAAGACTGTTGTCACTTCTATCTATACTTTGACATATCACAAACAAAGTCTTATCTTTGCAGAGAAATACATGTGGGTTTCTCACAAATGCATTTCAAGAAAATACATACACATTCTTTTTTTTCTAACCCTAACCCTAATCCTAATCCTAACATTAAACCGAACACTAACCCTAAACCTAAACCTAACCCAAAGCCTAACCCTAACTCTAAACCTAACCCTAATCCTAAGCCTAAACCTTACCCTAACCCTAACCCTAACGCTAACCCTAGAAATTCATACACTTTCAAAACACGGTGAGAATCTTTCAAAGTAAAGCTTCTACAGAGAAAAGGAAGACTTGTTCTCACTTCTAACTATACTTTGAGATATCACAAACAACGTCTTATCTTTGCAGAGAAAGACATGTGCGTTTCTTACAAAAGTATTTCATGAAATTCATACACATTCTTTTTTTTCTAACCCTAACCCTATCCCTAACACTTACCCTAACCCTAGACCTAAGCCTGACCATAAACCTCACCCTAACACTAACCCTAACCCTAAGCCTAAACATAACCATAACACTAGCTGTAACTCTAGAAATTCATACAGTTTCAAAACAAAGCCTAATCTTTACCCTAACCCTATCCCTAACCTTAACCCTAACCCAAGAAATTCATACACTTTCAAAACAAGGTGATTATCTTTCAAAGTAAAGCTTCTACAGAGAAAAGGATGACTGTTCTCATTTCTAAATATACTTTGACATTTCTCCAACAACAACGTATAATTTCAGAGAAACACATGTGCGTTTCACACAAAAGCATTTCATGAAATTCATACACTTTCAAAAGAACATGATTATCATTCAAATAAAGCTTCTACATAGACTAGGAAAACTGTTCTAACTTTTGACAATATTTTGACATATCGCAAACAAAGGTTTTTTAGTTCAGTGTAACACACATGTGTTTCTCACAAAAGCATTTCATGAAATACGTACGCTTTCAAAAAAACGCGATTATCTTTCAAAGTAAAGCATCTACAGAGAAAAGGAACACAGATCTCATTCTAACAATTCTGTGACATTTCACAAACGACGGCTTCTTATTTCAGTGTAATACATGTGCGTTTCTCACAAAAGCAAAAATTCATATATTTTCAAAAGGACGTGAATATCTTTCAAAGTAAAGCTTCTACAGTAGGAAAAGGAAGACTGTTCTCACTTCTAGCTAACTTTGTCATATCCCCAACAATAGCTGATATTTTCAGAGAAACACATGTGCATTTCTCAGGAAAGCATTTAATGAAAAACTTACGCTTTCAAAAGAACGTGATTATCTTTCAAAGTAAAGTTTCTCCAGAGAAAAGGAAGACTGTTCTGACTTCTATCTATAATTTGACTTATCACAAACAACGTCTTATCTTTGCAGAGAAAGACATGTTCATTTCTCACAAAAGCATATCATGAAGTTCATACACATTCCAATTTTTCTAACCCTAACCCTAACCCTAATCCTTACACTAACCCTAAACGTAATCCTAACACTAACCCTAACCCTAACCCTAAGCCTAACACTTACCCTAAACCTAACCCTAAGCCTAACCCTTGCCCTAAGCCTAACCCTAACCCTAACCCTAGAAATTCATACAATTTCAAAACAAGGTGCTTATTTTTCAAAGTAATGCTTCTACAGAGAAAAGGAAACTGTACTCATTCTAACAATTCGGTGACATTTTACAAACAATGGCTTCTAATTTCAGTGTAATACATGTGCGTTTCTCACAAAAGCAAAAATTAATACACTTTCAAATGAACGTGATTATCTTTCAAAGTAAAGCTTCTACGGTAGGAAAAGGAAGAATGTTCTCACTTCTAGATAACTTTGACATATCCCCAACAAAAGCTGATATTTTCAGAGAAAGACATGTGCTTTTCTCAGGAAAGCATTTAATGAACTACTTATGCTTTCAAATGAACGTGATTATCTTTCAAAGACAAGCTTCTCCAGAGAAAAAGGAGACTGTTCTCACTTTTAAATATACTTTGATATATCACAAAAATCATCTTATCTTTGCAGAGAAAGACATGTGAGTTTCTCACAAAAGCATTTCAAGAAAATTCATAAACATTTTTTTCCTTACCCTAAACCTAAACCTAACACTGAACCTAACCCTAACTCTAACCCTGACCCTGAACATAACCCTAACACTAACCCTAACCCTAACCCTAAGCCTAAACCTAACACTAACCCTAAACCTAAGCCTAAACCTTACCGTAAGCCTACACCTAACAATAAACATAACCCTAACTCTAACCCTAGAAATGCATACACTTTGAAAACAAGGTGATTATCTTTGAAAGTAAAGCTTCTTCAGAGAAAAGGAAGACTGTTCTCATTTCTAACTATACTTTGAGATATCTCCAACAACAACGTATCATTTCAGAATAACACATGTGTGTTTCACTCACAAGCATTTCATGAAATTCATATGCTTTCAAAAGAATGCAATTTTCTTTCAAAGTAAAGCATCTACAGAGAAAAGGAACACAGTTCTGATTCTAACAATTCTGTGACATTTCACAAACAACGGCTTCTAATTTCAGTGTAATACATGTGCGTTTCTCACAAAAGCAAATTTCATACACTTTCAAAATAACGTGATTATCTTTCAAATAAAGCTTCTACAGTAGGAAAAGGAAGACTGTTCTCACTTCTAGCTAACTTTAACATATACCCAAAGAAAGATGATATTTTCAGAGAAACCCATGTGCATTTCTCAGGAAAGCATTTAATGAAATACTTACACTTTCAGAAGAATGTGATTATGTTTCAAAGTAAAGCTTCTCCAGAGAAAAGGAAGACTGTTCTCACTTCTAATTATACTTTGACATATCACGAACAACGTCTTATATTTGCAGAGAAAGACATGTGCGTTTCATGAAATTCATACTCATTCTATTTTTTCTAACCCTAACCCTAACCCTAATCCTAACACTAACTCTAAATGTAACCCTAACACTAACCCTAACCCTAACACTAAGCCTAACCTTACCCTAAACCTAACCCTAAACCAAACCCTTACCCTAAGCCTAACCATAACCCTAACCCTAGAAATTCATACACTTTCAAAACAAGGTTATTATCTTTCAAATAAAGCTTCTACAGAGAAAAGGAAGACTGTTCTCATTTCTAACTTTACTTTGACATATCTCCAACAACAACGTATCATTTCAGAGAAACACATGTGTGTTTCACAAAAAAGCATTTCATGAAATTTATACACTTTCAAAAGAACATGATTAATATTCAAAACAAAGCTTCTACAGACACAAGAAACACTGTTCTAACTTTTGACCATACTTTGACATATAGCAAACAAAGGCTTCTCATTCAGTGTAACGCACGTGCGTTTCTCACAAAAGCATTTCTTGAAATTCTTATGCTTTCAAAAGAATGCGATTATCCTTCAAAGTAAAGCATCTACAGAGAAAAAGAACACAGTTCTCATTGTCACAATTCAGTGCTATTTCACAAACAACAGCTTCTAATTTCAGTGTAATACATGTGTGTTTCTTACAAAAGCAAAAATTCATACACTTTCAAAAGAACGTGATTATCTTTCAAAGTATAGCTTCTACAGTAGGAAAAGGAAGACTGTTCTCATTTCTAGCTAACTTTGATATAACTTTGACAAAAGCTGATATATTCAGAAAAACCCATGTGCATTTCTCAGAAAAGCATTTAATGAAATACTTATGCTTTCAAAAGAACGTGATTATCTTTCAAAGTAAAGCTTCTCAAGAGAAAAGAAGACTGTTCTCACTTCTAACTATAGTTTGACATATCACTAACAGTGTCTTATCTTTGCAGAGAAAGACATGTGCGTTTCTCACAAAAGCATTTCAAGAAAATTCATAAACATACTTTTTTTCTAACCCTAATCCTAAACCTCACCCTAACACTAAACATAACCCTAAACCTAACCCAAATCTTAACCATAACTCTAACCCTAACCCTAACCCTAGAAACTCATACACTTTCAAAACAAGGTGATTATCTTTCAAGGTAAAGCTTCTTCAGAGAAAAGGAAGACTGTTCTCTCTTGTAAATATACTTTGACATAGCACAAACAACGTCTTATCTTTCAGACAAAGACATGTGTGTGTCTCACAAAAGCATTTCAAGAAAATTCATACACATTTTTTATAACCCTAACCCTAACCTTAAGCCTGAAAGTAACCCTAACCCTAAGCCTAACCCTTACACTAACCCTACACCTAACCATAACCATAACTCTATCTCTAACCGTACAAATGCATACACTTTCAAAACAAGGTGATTATCTTTCAAATTAAAGCTTCTACAGAGAAAAAAAGTCTGTTCTCACTTCTAAATATACTTTGACATATCTCCAACAACAACGTATCATTTCAGAGAAACACATGTGCGTTTCACACAAAAGAATTTCATGAAATTCATACATTTTCAAAAGAACATGATTATCATTCAAAGTAAAGCTTCTACAGAGACAAGGAACACTGTTCTAACTTTTGACAAAAATTTGACATATCGCAAACCAAGGCTTCTCATTTCAGTGTAAAGCACGTGCGTTTCTCACAAAAGCATTAAATGAAATTCTTATACTTTGAAAAGAATGCGATTATCTTTCAAAACAAAGCATCTACAGAGAAAAGGAACACAGTTCTCATTCTAACAATTCTGTGACATTTCACAAACAATGGCTTCTAATGTCAGTGTAAAACATGTGCGTTTCGCACAAAAGTAAATATTCATACACTTTCAAAAGGATGTGATTATCTTTCAAAGTAAAGCTTCTACAGTAGGAAAAGGAAGACTGTTCTCACATGTAGCTAACTTTGACATATCACAAAAAAAGCTGATATTTTCAGAGAAACACATGTGCATTTCTCAGGAAAGCATTTAATGAAATACTTATGCTTTCAAAAGAACGTGATATTTTTCAAACCAAAGCTTCTACAGAGAAAAGGAAGACTGTTCTCACTTCTAACTATACTTTGACATATCCCAAACAATGACTTATCTTTGCAGAGAAAGACATGTGCTTTTCTCACAAAAGCATTTCAAGAAAATTCATACACATTCTTTTTTTTCTAACCCTAAACTTAAACCTAACCCTAACACTAAACCTAACCCTAACTCTAACCCTAACCCTAACCCAAAGCCTAACCCTAACTCTAACCCTAACCCTAATCCTAAGCCTAAACCTTGCTGTAACCCTAACGCTAATCGTAGAAATTCATATACTTTCAAAACAAGGTGATGATCTTTCAAAGTAAAGCTTCTACAGAGAAAAGGAAGACTGTTCTGATTTCTAACTATACTTTGACATATCTCCAACAAAAACGTATAATTTCAGAGAAACACATGTGCATTTCACATAAAAGCATTTCATGAATTTCATATACTTTCAAAAGAACATGATTAACTATACTTTGACATATCCCAAACAATGACTTATCTTTGCAGAGAAAGACATGTGCTTTTCTCACAAAAGCATTTCAAGAAAATTCATACACATTCTTTTTTTCTAACCCTAACATTAACGCTAACCCCAATACTTAACCTAACCCTGACCCTAACCCTAACCCAAAGCCTAACCCTAACTCTAACCCTAACCCTAAGCCTAAATCTTACTCTAACCCTAACCCTAACCCTAGAAATTCATACACTTACAAAACAAGGTGATTATCTGTCAAAGTAAAGCTAATAATGAGAAAAGGAAGACTGTTCTCATTTCGAATTATACTGTGACATATGTTTAACAACAACTTATCATTTCAGAGAAACACATGTGTGTTTCACACAAAAGCATTTCATGAAATTCATACACGTTCTTTTTTTCTAACCCTAACACTAACCCTAACAATAAACCCTAACCATAACCCTATCCCTAAACCTAACCCTAACCCTAAGCCTAAACCTAACACTAATCCTAACCCTAACCCTAAAGGTAACCCTAAGCCTAACCCTAACCCTAATACTAATCATAACCTTAACCCTAAGCCTAACCCTAACGCTAACCCTAACCCTAACTCTAACCCTAACCCTTACCCTAACCCTAACCCTATAAATTCATACACTTTCAAATTAAGGTGCTTATCTTTCAAAGTAAAACTTCTACAGAGAAAAGGAAGACTGTTCTCATTTCTAACTATACTTGGACATATCTCCAACAACAACGTATCATTTCAGAGAAGAACATGTGCGTTTCACAAAAAAGAATTTCATGAAATTCATACACTTTCAAAAGAACATTATTATCATTAAAAGTAAAGCTTCTAAAGAGACAAGGAACACTGTTCTAACTTTTGACAATACGTTGACATATCACAAACAAAGGCTTCTCATTTCAGTATAACACGTGCCTTTCTCACAAAAGCATTTCATGAAATTCTTACACTTTCAAAAGAACGCGATTATCTTTCAAAGCAAAGCATCTACAGAGAAAAGGAACACTGTTCTCATTCTAACAATTCTGTGATATTTTACAAACAACGGCTTCTAATTTCAGTGTAATACATGTGCGTTTCTCACAAAATCAAAATTTCATACACTTTCAAAGAAAGTGATTATCTTTCAAAGTAAAGCTTCTAGAGTAGGAAAAGGAAGACTGTTCTCACTTCGAGCTAACTTTGACATATCATCAACGAAAGCTGGTAATTTCAGAGAAACACATGTGCATATCAGCAAAGCATTTAATGAAATACGCTTTCAAAAGAATGCTATTGTCTTTCACAGTAAAGCATCTATATAGAAAAGGAACACAGTTCTCATTCTAACAATTCTGTTACATTTTACAAACAACGGCTTCTAATTTCAGTGTAATACATTTGCATTTCTCACAAAAGAAAAATTCATACACTTTCCTAGTAGGTGATTATCTTTCAAAATAAAGCTTCTAGAGTAGGAAAAGGAAGACTGTTCTCACTTCTAACTATACTTTGACAAATCACAAACAACGTTTTATCTTTGCAGAGAAAGACATGTGCGTTTCTCACAAAAGCATTTCATGAAATTCATACACATTCTTTTTTTCTAACCCTAAACCTAACTCTGTTGAAATAGCAGCAGCGGGGCTGCGTCCCCAACACCCCGGCCGCTTGCACGGCTAGCTTTACCCGAAATAATTACACGGACACTGTATTCTTTTAAGCACTGCTTGGCCCATTTCTATCATGACTCTTCTAGGCTAACTCTCGCACCTGGACTAACCCATTTCTAATCATGTTAGTAGCACCATGAGGTGCGCTTACCAGGAAGATTCTAGCCTACATCCATCTTGAGTCGGAGTTTCATCCCTCGGCCTCAGAGACCAGAGCTATCCCGTCTGCCCGCTAGACAGGAGCATGGTGTCTCTCTCTGAGACGTCTGGCTCTGAGCAGAGCTGCATGCTTTCTGCCCTCACTTCCTCTTCCTCTCAGCATTTTCTTCTGTTTAATCCACCCACCTATGTTCTAACCAATCGGACCAAGCAGTTTATTTATTGCTTAGCCAATGAAATCAACAGATTGATATATGACACTCCCACATCATAACTCTAACCCTAACCCTAACCATAACCCTAAGCTTAACCCTAAACCTCACTCTAACCCTAACACTAACCCTAAACCTAACACTTACCCTAACACTAACCCTAACTCTAACCCTAACACTAGGATTTCATACACTTAAAAAACAAGGTGATGATCTTTCAAAGTAAAACAACTACAGAGAAAAGGAAGACTGTACTCATTTCTAACTATACTTTGACATATCTCCAACAACAATGTATCATTTCAGAGAAACCCATGAGCGATTCACACAAAAGCATTTCATGAAATTCATACAGTTTCAAAATAACATGAATATCATTCAAAGTAAAGCTTCTAAAGAGACATGGAACACTGTACTAACTTGTGACAATACTTTGATATATCGAAAAATGGCTTCTGAGTTCAGTGTAAAGCACGTGCGTTTCTCACAAAAGTATTTCATGAAATTCATACACATTCTTTTTTTTCTAAACCTAACCCTAACACTAACCCTAACCCAAACCCTAAGCCTGACCCTAACCCTAACCCTAACCCTAACCCTAAGCCTAACCCTTACCCTAACCCTAACCCTAAATATAACCATAACCCTAGCTCTAACTCTAGAAATTCATACACTTTCAAAGCAAGATGATTATCTTTCAAAGTAAAGCTTCTATAGAGAAAAGGAAGACTGTTCTCACTTCTAAATATACTTTGACATATCACCAACAAAAGCTGATATTTTCAGAGAAACACATGTGCATTTCTCAGGAAAGCATTTAATGAAACACTTACGTTTTCAAAAGAATGTGATTATCATTCAAAGTAAAGCTTCTCCAGAGAAAAGATAGACTGTTCTCACTTTTAACTATACTATGACATATCCCAAACAACGTCTTATCTTTGCAGAGAAAGACATGTGCGTTTCTCACAAAAGCATTTCATGAAATTCATACACATTCTTTTTTTCTAACCCTAACGCTATCCCTAACCCTAACACTAAACCTAACCCTAACCCTAATCCAAAACCTAAGCCTAAGCCTAACCTTTACCCTAACCCTGTCCCTAACCCTAACCCTAACCCTAGAAATTCATACACTTTCAAAACAAAGTGATTATCTTTCAAAGTAAAGCTTCTACAGAGAAAAGGAAGACTGTTCTCACTTCTAACTATACTTTGACATATCACAAACAATGTCTTATCTTTGCAGAGAAAAACATGTGCGTTTCTCACAAAAGCATTTCATGAAATTCATACACATTATTTTTTTCTAATACTAACCCTAACCCTAACCCTAACTTTAAACCTAACCCTAAGCCTAACCCTAAGCCTAAACCTAACCCAAAACCTAAAGCTTACGCTAACCTTTACCCTAACCCTAACAATAACCCTAGAAATTCATACACTTTCAAAACAAGCTAATGATCTTTCAAAGCAAAGCTTCTACAGAGAAAAGGAAGACTGTTCTCATTTCTAAGTACACTTTGACATATCTCCAAGAACATAGTATCATTTCAAAGAAACACATGTGAGTTTCACACAAAATCATTTCATGAAATTCATACATATACTTTTTTTCTAAACCTTACCCTAACCCTTACCCTAACCATAACACTAACCCTAAAACTATCCCTAACCCTAACCCTAGGCTTAACCATAACCCTAACCCTAACCCTAAGCCTAAACCTTACTCTAACCCTAACCCTAATCCTAACCCTAACCCTAGAAATTCATACACTTTCAAAACAAGGTGATTATCTTTCAAAGTAAAGTTTCTACAGAGAAAAGGAAGACTGTTCTCATTTCTAACTATTCTGTGACATATCTTAAACAACAACTTATCATTTCAGAGATACACATGTGTGTTTCACACAAAAGCATTTCATGAAATTCATACACGTCCTTTTTTTCTAACCCTAACACTAAACCTAACCCTAAACCCTAACCCTAAACCTATCACAAACCCTAACCCTAAACCTGACCCTAAGCCTAACCCTAAGCCTAACCCTAATGCTAATCCTAACCCTAACCCTAAACATAAACCTAAGCCTAAGCCTAACCCTAACACTAAGCCTAACCCTAACACTAATCATAACCCTAACCCTAACCCTAAGCCTAAACCTCACCCTAACACTAACCCTAACACTAAGCCTAAAACTTACACTAACACTAACCCTAGAAATTCATAAACATTCAAAACAAGATGATTATCTTTCAAAGTAAACTTCTACAGAGAAAAGGAAGACTGCTCTCATTTCTAACTATACTGTGACATATCTTTAACAACAACTTATCATTTCAGAGAAACACAGGTGCCTTTCAAACAAAAGCATTTTATAAAATTCATACCCGTTCTTTTTTTCTAACCCTAACACTAACCCTAACACTAAACCCTAAACCGAACCCTAACCCTAAGCCTAAGCCAAATCCTAACCCTAAACCTAAACCTAACCCTAACACTAAGCCTAACCCTAACCCTAACCCTAACCCTAACCCTAACCTAACACTAACCCTTACCCTAGAAATTCATACACTTTCAAAACAAGGTGCTTATCTTTCAAAGTAAAGATTCTACAGAGAAAAGGAAGACTGTTCTCATTTCTAACTATACTTGGACATATCTCCAACAACAACGTGTCATTTCAGAGAAACACATGTGCGTTTCACAAAAAAGAATATCATGAAATTCATACACTTTCAAAAGAACATAACGATCATTCAAAGTATAGCTTCTACAGAGACAAGAAACACTGTTCTAACTTTTGACAATACTTTGACATATCGCATTCAAAGGCTTGTCAGTTCAGTTTAACGCACGTGCGTTTCTCACAAAAGCATTTCATGAAATTCTTACGCTTTCAAAAGAACGCGATTATCTTTCAAAGTAAAGCATCTACAGAGAAAAGGAAGACTGTTCTCATTTCTAACTATACTTGGACATATCTCCAACAACAACGTGTCATTTCAGAGAAACACATGTGCGTTTCACACAAAAGCATTTCATGAAATTCATACTTGTTCTATTTTTTTCTAACCCTAACCCTAACCCAAATTGTAAACCCTAAACCTAACCCTACCCCTAAGCCTAACCCTAGACCTAACCCTAACCATAAGCCTAACCCTTACCCTAACTCTAACACTAACCCTAGAATTTCATACACATTCCAAACAACGTGATTATCTTTCAAAGTAAAGATTCTACAGAGAAAAGGAGGACTGTTCTAATTTCTAACTATTCTGTGGCATATCTTTAAGAACAACGTATCATTTCAGAGAAACACAGTTGCCTTTCAAACAAAAGCATTTTATAAAATTCATACTCATTCTTTTTTTCAAACCCTAACACTAACCCTAACCCTAACCATAACCCAAACCCTAAACCACAACCTTAACCCTAACACTAAAACTAAGCCTAACCCTAACCCTAAACCTAAGCCTAACCTTAACACAAACACTAAGCCTAACACTAACCCTAACCCTAAGCCTAACCCTAACCCTAACCCTGAGCCTAACCTAACCCTAAAGCTAACCCTTACCCTAACCCTAACCCTAACACTAGAAATTCATATACTTTCAAAACAAGGTGCTTATCGTTCAAAGTAAACCTAAAACTAAGGCTAACCCTAACCCTAACCATAAGCCTAACCCTTACGCTAACCCTAACACTAACTCTAAACCTAAGCCTAACTCTAACCATAACACTAACCGTAAACATAACCCTAAAACTAGAAATTCATACACTTTCAAAACAATGTGCTTATCTTTCAATGTAAAGATTCTACAGAGAAAAAAAGACTGTTCTCACTTCTAAATATACTTTGACATATCACAAACATCTTATCTTTGCAGAGAAAGACATGAGCGTTTCTCAAAAAAGCATTTCATGAAATTCATACACATTCATTTTTTTAATCATAACCATAACCCTAACACTACCATAACCCTAAACCTAACCCTAAGCCTAAGCCTAACCCTAACCCTAAGCCTAATCCTAACCCTAACGCTAACCCTAAGCCTAATCCTAACCCTAACCCTAACGCTTACCCTAACCCTAACCCTAACAATAGAAGTTCATACACTTTCAAAACAAGGTGCTTATCTTTCAAAATAAAGCTTTTACAGAGAAAAGGAAGACTGTTCTCATTTCTAACTATACTTGGATATATCTCCAGCAACAATGTATCATTTCAGAGAAAAACATGTGCGTTTTATAAAAAAGAATTTCATGAAATTCATACGATTTCAAAAGAACATTATTATGATTCAAAGTAAAGATTCTACAGAGAGAAGGAACACTGTTCTAACTTTTGACAATACTTTGACATATCACAATCAAACGCTTCTCAGTTCAGTGTAACACACGTGCGTTTCTCTCAAAAGAATTTCATGAAATTCTTATGCTTTCAAAAGAACGCAATTATCTTTCAAAGTAAAGCATCTACAGAGAAAAGGAACACAGGTCTCATTCTAACAATTATGTGACATTTCACAAACAATGGCATCTAATTTCAGTGTAATACATGTGCGTTTCTCACAAAAGCAAAAATTCATACACTTTCAAAGAACGTGATTATCTTTCAAAGTAAAGCTTCTACAGTAGGAAAAGGAAGACTGTTCTCACTTCTAGCTAACTTTCACTATCCCCAAAAAAAGATGATATTTTCAGAGAAAGACATTTGCATTTCTCAGGAAAGCATTTCATGAAATAATTACGATTTCAAAGAACGTGAATATCTTTCAAAGTAAAGCTTATCCAGAGAATAAGAAGCCTGTTATCACTTCTAACTATACTTTGACATATCACAAACAACGTCTTATCTTTGCATAGAAAGACATGTGCATTTCTCACCAAAGCATTTCATGAAATTCATACACGTTCTTTTTATTTCTAACCCTAACCGTAAACCTAACCCTAACCCTAAGCCTAACCCTAAACCTAACCCTAACCCTAACCCTAAGCCTAACGCTTACCCTAACCCTAACCCTTGAAGTGCATACACTTTCAAAACAAGGTGATTATCTTTCAAAGTAAAGCTTCTACAGAGAAAAGTAAGTCTGTTCTCATTTCCAAATATACTGTGACATATCTCTACCAAGAACATATCATTTCAGAGAAACACATGTCCGTTTCACACAAAGATATTTCATGAAATTCATACACGTTCTTATTTTTCTAATCCTAACCCTAACCCAAACCCTAAACCCTAACCCTAACCCTAAGCCTAACCCTAACCCTATCCCTAACCCTAACCCTAAGCATATACCTGACCCTAACCCTAACACAAACCCTACACCCTCAAACCCTAACCCTAACCCTAAACCTAAGCCTAACCCTAAGCCTAACCTTAACACAAACCCTAAGCCTAACAGTAACTCTAAACCTAAGCCTAACCCTAAAACTAAACCTAACCCTTACCCTAACCCTAACCCTAACCTTAGAAATTCATACACTTTCAAAAAAGGCTCTTATCTTTCAAAGTAAAGCTTCTACAGAGAAAAGGAAGACTGTTCTCATTTCTATCTATACTTGGATATATCTCCAAGAACAATGTATAATTTCAGAGAAACACATGTGCGTGTTACAAAGAAGAATTTCATGAAATTCATACACTTTCAAAAGAACATTATTATCATTCAAAGTAAAGCTTCTACAGAGAGTAAAAACACTGTTCTGACTTTTGACAATACTTTGACATATCACAATCAAATGCTTCTCAGTTCAGTGTAACACACGTGTGTTTCACTCAAAAGCATTTCATGAAATAATTATGCTTTCAAAAGAATGAAATTATCTTTCAAAGCACAGCATCTACAGAGAAAAGGAACACAGTTCTCATTCTAACAATTATGTGACTGACATTTCACAAACAATGGCTTCTAATTTCAATGTAATACATGTGCGTTTCTCACAAAAGCCAAAATTCATACACTTTCAAAGAACATAATTATCTTTCAAAGTAAAGCTTCTACAATAGGAAAAGGAAGACTGTTCTCACTTCTAGGTAACTTTGACATATCCCCCACCAAAGCTGATATTTTCAGAGAAACACATGTGCATTTCTCAGGAATGCATTTAAAGAAATACGCTTTCAAGGAACGTGATTATCTTTCAAATGAAAGCTTCACCAGAAAAAAGGAAGACTGTTCTCACTTCTAACTATAGTTTAACATATCACAAACAACGTCTTATCTTTGCAGAGAAAGACATGTGCATTTCTCACAAAAGCGTGTCATGAAATTCATACACATTCTTTTTATTTCTAAACCTAACCCTAACCCTAAGCCTAAACCCTAACCCTAACCCTAACCCTAACCCTTACAATCTAACCCTAAACCTAACCCTAAAACCTAAGCTCTAACCCTTACCCTAACCCTAACACCTAAACCCTAAACTGAAATGCATACACTTTCAAAACAAGGTGATTATCTTTCAAAGTAAAGCTTCTACAGAGAAAAGGAAGACTGTTCTCATTTCTCAATATATTGTGACATATCTCTACCAACAAGGTATCATTTCAGAGAAACACATGTCCGTTTCACACAAAGGCATTTCATGAAATTCATATGCTTTCAAAAGAACATGATTATCATTCAAAGTAAAGCTTCTACAGAGAAAAGGAAGACTGTTCTCATTTCTAACTACACTTTGACATATCTCCAACAACAACGAATAATTTCAGAGAAGCACATGTGCGTTTCACACAAAAGTTATTCATGACATTCATACAGTTTCAAAACAACAAGATTATCATTCAATGTAAAGCT